>JARBWK010000001.1:78755242-78799485 GCA_030556195.1 Anolis apletophallus
CTCATAAACTCCTCCGCATACTCCGTTACAGATTTATTGCCTTGCGTTAACCCCTCAGAGCTTCTTTGGCCTTTACTCTCTCCAGTGGGTCACGAAATCTGTTCTTCACAGCCCGAAGAAACCCTCTCAATGTCCCCAAACATGGATCCTGTCGATCATGGCACTGCGTACCAGTCCGCAGCTCTTCCTTTAAGCACAGCTCCCACAGCACGCACTCTGCTGCCTTCACTTGGGTACAAGTGTCCATAATCTTGCATGTGATCGCCAACTGCCGCCACAAAAAGGCCACTTTACATGCCTCACCATCAAACTCCACACGGAGCGGCTCCTTCCTTGACGAACATCACCCCCCAATTGGGGTCTCCATTCTCCTGCTCCATCTCTTCCGGGCATCTGGGCACCAGGCTGGGGTCTCCACTCTCCTAATCCATCCCTTCTAGGCATCTGGGCACCAGGCTGGGATCTCCATCCTCCAGATCCATCCCTCTTGGGCACCTGAATACCTCTTCCCAGTCCTACAGCTTTAGGCTGGACTGAAACCCCTTCATTCACCACTCTCAGCCTGGCACCACCATATGCTGCTCCTCGCGGAACTCCTGACTGGGCATCAACCCCCACACTCCCGAAGGAGATCTAGGATGGGTTTCAACCCTCTCACTGTCCATCCAAGAATAACGCCAGAAATCGCCTCCCTCAGGCGGGCCCCACATAGAATCTTGGTTCTTAAACATCTGCTGGGACATTCGCTGCAATGTCTTCTCCAAAGCCGCAACTTTGCATCCCAACACCTCCACTTCCGTGGGAGAACTCTGCTCAGTAGTTTCACTCCCCCCGAGTCGCCTCTCTGACTTACTGTGCACCGCCGCAGCTGCACCCTGGAGTCGCACTGGATCCACATGACAAGCTTCCCTGATCCCTCACGAAGAATATGTCCCTCTGAGCAGCCCCACGCCATGCTGACGCCGTTTCTCCCGACCCGATCAGGAGGCCAACCTCATCCATAGTATTCACCCCCATTCCAAAGAACATATTTCATGGACTGCTCCAGTAACATAATCCCAGCTTTCCACATATTCCTCCGCCTCTTGCATAAACCTCTCCATTCCTGGGAAAGTTTCAGGGGCTTCAGCTTCTGTCAGGAACTTCAATGCTTTCCAGTAAAGACGCTACAGAACTGCTGCTTCTTCCAGTGGTAGTTTATTGAAGACACAAAACCTATAAAGCTGAAGCACCCGCTTCCCATCACCACAATCCTTATATACTAATTCCTCACCCATGCAATGACTGGAGAGGGTTTCATCCTTACTCAGCATTCCCAGTGAGTCTTTGCATTACCCAGCGTTCCTGGGTATTACATCATACCCCAGAGTCTAATCTAGACCAAAGGTCATAGTCCCAGTATATTCAACTGCAAAGAAATAGAGCAAAGTTCATGGTTGAGTCATCTCTCTCTGACTCAGCAACTCAGGTGAAAGTAGTAGGCTCATGGCAGGCTGGAATCTGTCTCTGGCCCCAGGCATAGAGATTCTAGCCCTGACATAATACTTTCTAACTAAACATAGTAAATAAAATTACCCTCAGAAATGATACTTGATTGAACACTTTCAACATAAGATATTTTTATTTGTAAATTCTCTCTTTGTATTTACTCTCATCCTCAACCTTTCCTTACTAATATATTTTCTTGGCTATGCATAATATCTGTTTATATTTAACCTCATCATCAATTCTCCCTTAATTTCATACATCAAATCTCAATATTGCAAAAAACCTTATTATTATCCCAAAAAAGCTGAACAACATTCTATCAATTATCATTACTTAAATCTCACATAAAGTTTCTTTACAAATTTTGTTTTTTGCATAAAACTAGCATAACTGCTCAAAATTTTACAGAGCTTGTATCATCTTGATAATCTTAAATAGCGGATCTATTTTATATTCTCTCTGTGGGCTGCTCTCCTCCATCAAACTGCTTTTTTTAACAGTTCATCCACTCTCCAAGCTCATCATCACTTCTTCAAAATAAGCAACACTATTTACTCTGATTTTCACCAGTCTTTCAATTTTCATCCAGTGTTATTGATTTGTAACCAAAACCATTTTATCAAGATTTTCCCACAGTACTGTTCTTTTAAAATTTTCCCAGTGTTTTTACTTATCCACTATAGAATTTTAATTTTCCACTATAGAATTTTTTTATTTATTTATTTATTCATATTTGTCTGCCGCCCTTCCCAATGGCTCGGGGCGACTCACAACATGTTATAAAAATAGCCAATACAGCAAAAGTTAAAACCATTTATAGAAAAGCATTGTTTTCTATAAATTTCTCCAACCTTTCATTCTTCAATCCAATAATGATTCTTTTAGACATCAGAATTGTAGTCATCTGTGTCAGGGTTTGTTTTATTTAGCGTACAGCCTTCACAGCTTCCTGAACTTTAATTTTTAGATTCCTCTTTAAGTCTGATTCTGATTCATTTCTGATTTCAACTGTTTTATTTCTTCCAAAATCCTTTGATTGAGATCAATCAACTTGAATGATTGATTCGTCCTCTTCTTTCTCCAAACAAGAAAAAAACCTTTTGAGTTGTAGTCAGTCTTCTTCAACACTGAGTGTCATTGAAGCTACCATCCAACCTTACTTGTACTCAGTAGTATTAACCTGGAAGGTTAGATTCATTCAATTCACTTGTCTAAATTTCATTGATGACCTTGGTATTTTCTGATGCCAAATAAGTAAAACTTTGCCCCTCCACTTAAAATTAATTTTCGCTTCTTAAACTTCAAATTAAGTTTTTTATTCTTTTAAAGTCTCTCAGTGCTATGTTGACCTTTATAATTTTGGGTTTGAACTATTGGATTTAATTGTGCTGCTTTCCACTTTCTGAAATCTTAATCCAAAGTGATTCCCCCCCCCTTCCGCTCCCCCATTTTTGGTGGCTATATGTAGTGGGGCAAGGTGTACATGTATGTGTACCCCGATGTTTGTACATCCTGATGTTTGTACATTTTTATGCTGGTCATTGACCGTAATAAATCTAGTCTGCTCTTTTAAAAAAGGCGGAGTCTCATGGTCCCTTCTGTTCTACCCATACATGTAAGGAACAGGAATCTGGATGTTTGTGAGCAATCTCCCAATCCTTGCATGCCAGGCTGGCATTTAATGCTGACTGATGTCACCTCAGACCAGCGATCACCACATCCATTGACTTTTGTTCTGCTGAGTTTTTTAAACTTTGTGTTTTTAATACATTGCAACTGTATCCTCAGTTCACTTCTGATATAATAAATAAATAGCAGAGCAGCTAAGAGATGCTGTGACTAAGCACCATTTCATCCTGGATGTCTGTTGAATTGATTGTTTGAAAGTACAGATTAAGTGCTTGATGCTACTGTGATGATGGTGATAGAGTATCCAAATATATGTAATGACTTGGTACCATTAGGTTCCCTGGATTTGTAGTTTAACAGGAACTGAAACACATTTAAGTTTATCTTGATTAATTTTATTCATTTATTATACAGAAAGAGGGGAAATTTCAAGATTGTCAAGGTAGATTTTACAAAGTCTTTTTATTCCTGCCCAGTCCTTTTTCCTCATTTTCTCTATACACAGGCAGTTTACCTTCTCCTCATGTATGCTTTTTTTGTTGTTCACAATTTTGCATTTGTACATACTTTTTGAGAATTTTGGTCTGCAAAATTCTTTTAAAAGTTTGGATTTCATCAAGCAGGTGTATTCCACTTGACGGATAGGTCTATCAGATCTGAATTTGTTAGGAGTAGACAAAACTTTGGATTTGACAAATTTCTTCTACAGCCATAGAGTGAAGGGATGGTTTTGTATAGCACAACCATCCATCCTAGCAGCATCTAGATTCAGTTTACTGCTACAAGGAAGAAATAGGCTTCACTGCTCTGCTCCTTCATCTCATCAGTTACTGAGTAGCATTTTTAATTTTTAAAAATCATATTACTGTGATCTCACATTTTCAGTAAAATAACGATCAGAATCTTATTGGTTTGTTCAGCTAGAATAAAGCTATTAATTCATTTGTTGAATAAACACGTAGGAAATTCCACTGGGTCAATGAATGCATTCTGGTTGGAATACAACTGGATCCAACCACTATCAGAGGTGGCAGGATATGGAAAGTAATAGTGAATTACCATAATATCAAAATTGGTTAGTATACAATGATAACATGCTGAGGTAGCATGAGAAAGGGCAAGTTTATATATTCCTAATACTTGATTATTCTTCTTTTCTTCAACAAATAGAATAGAGGAACAGAATGAAGGCATTTGATTGTTATTCCTGCTTTGCTTGAGCATTCCTGCATGGTAGGGGTTTTGATTGAATGATCTTTTAAATCTCTTCCAAGTCTATGATTTTATGGTTTATGAATGCAAGACTCTTGCTTTCTCTGTTAAATGGTATATAAGTCCTGCATGCCTCTCATAAATGGTAATACAGGAAGTCCCCGAGTTACAAACATTCAATTTATAAATGATTCACAGTTAAGAATAAGAGTGAAACAACAAAAAGTGAGAGAAATTCACCCCTAGGAAGGGAAATTCACTCCTGAAAGAGTTATTGGGGGTGGGGCGGGGGAGTCTCCAATGAAGCTTTATCATCAATCCTTGTTTCCACAACAAGCCAATTTTTCAAAATCTAATTATCACAGGGACAGAAAGTGAGGTGAAATATTCTGAACCGGGGCACAGACAGCAAAACATGCTATCCAAAGCATGCATGTTTATACACACACACACACACACACACACGGCTGGAGTTACACTTTAGAAATGCACCTGTTCCAACTTGCAAACAAATTCAATTTAAGAACAGACCTACAGAACCTATCTTATTCATAACTTTGGGACTGCCTATGTGTGTGTATACATATATGCAATGTAGCACAGAAGTTAAATCCATCTAAGGGGTTTAAGTATACCTACCGCACTGGATTATGGCCAGTTATATTTGAACAAAGTTCAATATGAGTATTTTATTTAATATTATTTACACACACACACACACACACACACACGTGACCATAACAATTCTAGCCTGGTTGTCTTTCATCATGAAATTCAAGGCAACGTGCATAAAATTCCTGGTTGGTCTTCTCTCCAGGCATAGGTCACCTGTGTGCTTGCATCACTGACCCTTTCACACAACACAATTATTCCACTTTGATGGCCATGGCTGCATCTTATGGAATTCTGGGCTTTGTTTCTTGGTCAAAGGTACTATAGCTCTCTGGGTGAATAGGAATTTCAACAAGACCGCAAACCCTTATTCATTCACCAAATGCAAGTAGCACTTTCTTTGACACCTTGCCAGCACATATGGCCTGGTGCCCGACTCATATGTTTAATCTTAATATCCAAACAGGGCTAGAAACAGAACACCAAGGACTTAACACAATCAACTTCCTGCATTTTATGTGTTAACCTGATGTAAACATAGTATAATCTCAAGTCCTTTATTTTAATCCAACATTTCCTCAGACGCTATCTGGAAAAGAATTTTGCTCTTTCTGTTCATACACCACAACCTTTTCTGATTAATATGACAACTTTAATTTAGCCTCAATTACTAAGTTCAAATAAAAGATGAGAAACTGAATATTTCTGAGCTCTATGAGTTAGAAAATCTGTAAGGTAAGGGCAGGAAGTGAAAATTGCATTTATTTAACAAGGAAGACGCCTGAATTACTTCAGCTGTCTGAACATAAATGGGGAGTGTGGCTTTAATCCTGTCCTTTGACATAGCTGTACAATGAAAAGAGACTTGACGTGTGCAAAAGCTTCACGTGTTGTGGTAAGTATCATCACATCTGTGCTGCTATGGTGCATGTTTTCCCTGGAAAAAGGCCTATTGAAGCCCAGTGACCTTAGACTTTCCCGATCACCTAACAAATACGTTGCAGAATTGGGTAAAGGTTTGGACAGGAGAATGAGGTGCTGTGATTGTTTCTTGTTTGCCTTCTGATAATTAGACACCCAGATGGAGTAGAGGCAGGTGACTTTTAGCTGTGCCCTTTTGTTGTCAGACCATGGCTGGAGCAGAGTGTTCGTCTTAAGTTTCAAGTATAGCCCAGCTGTTCCACAGCAATTACTCTTCCTTTTGCACACACGAAACTCTACCATTTCCCTCCTGCCCTGTCTCTTTCTGATGTTTGTTCAGTCTAGCAGCTTGAATAAACTCTCCATATGCACGTGTCCCCCCATAAATTCACTCAGTGTATATTGCGATAACATTACCCCCTTGTCGCTCCGCCAGTACAAAATAGCTGGCCCCGTGTTTAGCTCTGGCACTTCATTCCAAAGGTTTGTTTGTCTGCTTTTCTTAATGAACCTTTAGACATGAGCTCATTTTTTTTGCAATCGAGGGGGAATAATGTCACGGGACCAGACAGTAATTATGTAAACAGCAACACAATGTATGGTAAAGTTTTTATCAAGCTGTGATAAGGTACTGTGAATTATCCTTTTAAGAAGCCCTTGACCTTTCTACCTGTACCTTTTTAACCTTTTCACCTGTGTAATTATGGTAATTCTTAATATGCTATCTGCATTTCTTGTTATTTTCAGATGTCAAACCTTGGTTTTGGTTCTACTTGCAAGAGGCTCAAGGCCTGACTTGATGATTCTTATGCTTGTTCATTTCAATTAAGTGACCCAAATTAATTGAACAATAGCATGTTCTTCAAGCAGGGTCTTCATGGCATTTGTTCTTTAAAATGGTTCTGTTTCTAGCAAATTGCACTGGACCCTTGATATCCACTTTGATTTGATCCCAAGACCCTTCCTCGGATGTAAAAATCTGTGGACATTCAAGTCCCAATTACATATAATGGCATAGCAAAATGGTATACTTTATATAAAATGGCAAATTAAGCTTTCCTTTTTGGATTTTTAAAATATTTTCAAATTGTGGATGCAATTGAATCTGTGGATTTTATAATCTTGTGACATAGGTAAGTGTTAGCTGTATAATGGTAGCAGCTGGATACCATTTTAAGTGCTATACATACGACAGTATCCAGTTAAAATCAAAATACTATAATTATATATTGTTGATACATACAAAGTAGGAATAAACTACACTTTTTGCTGTTGTCATCACAAATGTTGTTATATTTGGCACAGATGTACCATATTTGGACAACTGGCAAACTGCAAAAATATTTTGATCCTATTCCAACATAGCTAACATAATAATTATTTAGCTACATTATAGGTTACCTATTTCAATGTAAGGTACCATAAGATCTTTGAAATAGATAGGGTATAAATATGTTAATAAATACATAGTGTGGAAACAGTGATTGGTGCTATAACACCTGAAACAGCATTGTTATTGTTGTTTGTCTTGAGTAAATTACTTTCTTTCAACTTCACAAACAGTTCATGTTATCTGCATCACTGCCTGCTAAAACAAGGGCAAATGCAAATGCCATCTATTGCAATGGGACATAGCATCGTGGATTTCATGTTTGTTTACTTTTCTAAACAGTTTCTTATTCTGTATATCATGGTAGGTTTTAAAATAAAGATAGATAGATAGATGATAGATAGATAGCTGGCTTGATATGAAACAGCCTAATTAATATTAATTCTGAAACTAAATAAGATGCAAGAGATTCATTATCATATTTCTTTGTATTTACCTTTCTTTATGGACAGAAGGTGAATGAAGTGCCCGAACAGGAGTAGTTTGTGGGGAAAGGGATTAACCACTTTATCTGGGGCCATTTTTTCAGTATAAAACAAAACATTTGAGGTAGCTATGTGTACATGTTGTTTCTTTGCTGTCGCTTTGGGAGACTGGAATGCACCACTGTGTTTGGGTGTGTGTACAAACAGACACTCCTTTGTGTCATCTGTCTTCTAGTGTGACTTATGTAGACCCCAAGACTTTCTTAAGCAGGTCTTTCTTAGCCAAGGAATACTCAGAATATACCAAGGATTATTAAAATATAGCATAACAGCAATGGTATTCTTCTCCAGTCCCTCACCCAGGCCAGCACTACTTCGCTTCCAAGAAATCTAATAACAGCAAAAGGAAAATCAAGAAAGCCATGACTCGGAGGCCCCTTCTACACTGCCATATAACCCACATTATCAGATCTGATAAAATTATCTGCTTTGAACTGGATTATTTCACTGCCATATAATCCAGTTTAAGGCAGATAATCTGGATTTTATATGGCAGTGTAGAAGGGACCTAAGTGACACACAACAGCAACAACTTCTTCCAACTACATATTAAGTTATGCATTTGGTTACATATTCAAGGTTTGCATTTGGGTGTGCATCCAGTTGTGCAACATTGCCATTCAACACAAGTGTTGGGTAGCATAATCAATGTTCTGAACATGCAAATTTATGTGATGCACCCTAAAGTAAAATGCTGCATTCTGAAGGCAGTGCAGATGGAAGATTGCTTTTTATGTATGTGTTAGTTTCAAATTTCTTTTGCAAATTTCCACATTGAAAATAACACTGTCTCATTTTACAAGCAAGTTTGCGTCAACCTCCAAGGTCCCAGTCATCCACAACCCTGATCACAAATGACCACAAATGATCTACTGTATATAACTTTAAAGAGATAAATAAGTTATAGAAATTGCTAAAATGTTATGTACCTGGGCCCCAGCCATTAATCAAAATGGAGAATACAGTTACAAAATGAAAAGACCAAGACTTAGAAGGGAATCTTTGAAGGCACTCAATCCTCAAGAATCCTCAGTTCATTTTCTGCTGCTCCAGAGACTAGAACATTAATCAATGGATTCAAAAGAAATGAAAAGAGATTTTACTAAAACATAAGTTCTGTTAAACAGTGGAGCAAATTGACTACTAGCCAGGTAGACTCTTCACCTTAAGAATTCTTTAAAAAGAGGTTGGGTACGCATCTTTCAGGAATGCTTAAATTCTGGATTTTTTAACGACAGAAGGTTGGACTAGATGTCCTTGTAGTCCCTTCTAAGTTAAGATTCAATGATCTGATGAATAATTGCCATAATTGCACAGAAGTAAAGATATCCTCAACTATAGTCAAAGAGCCAGAAAATAATACCTATTAAGGTGGTCTAGCAGGCTATTCTTTCATGACTGGATACTTTGACATTATTTGGGCTAGAGGCATGAAAGTTGTAGGACTTATCTTCTTAACAGAATTTTGCATTTTCAGACTTCTACCACCTAGGTGGCTAATCCATCCAAAAAGGCTCATTTGTCTGTCAGAAGCCCCATGACTCCAGTTTAAGAGCTTTTTTATAGACTTGAGTAACAGAGCGAGCTTCTAACATGTTTGTACTTCACTGAGTTAATACATGTAAAAAGAAGTACGGCCAGAATTCAATTTTTCATGTGTACCTTATCAAGTACTTTAAAAGGAAAGACGTGACATGAAAAGGGATGTGGGCTCAAGTTTATTACATTTTTGTCATGTCATTATTGCTATAAAATAGCAATAAACTAAACAACCAATAAGGAAAATCCTATTGATATAGGATATTTAAGAGTTACATTTTGTTTTGTTACTCTCCCCTCCCCTCCCCAATAAATTAGATCCTACTGATATCTATGAGGGATGGCAATAATATTTATTTCTTCATGTGTTGGCTTATATCTCATTTTGTAAAAACAAAATTTAGATTTGCTAAAACCGTCCATGATGATTTAGAAAAGCACCAATCATATATTAAACATGAAACAGACTGAACAGAAGCTGTGGGAATGAAAGAATTGGATAGCCAATAAAATAACATCCAAATATGAAATTATCTCATATGTTAGACCTGTACAAAATAAATGTACAATAGAGTCTCGCTTATCCAACATAAATGGTCCGCAGAATGTTAGATAAGCGAAAATGTTGGATAATAAGGAGGGACTAAGGAAAAGCCTATTAAATGTCAAATTACATTATGGTTTTACAAATTAAGCACCAAAACATCATGTTTTACAACAAGTCAATAGAAAAAGCAGTTCAATACATGGTAACGTTATATAGTAATTACTGTATTTACAAATTTAGCACCAAAACATCGCTATGTATTGAAACAGCAGTAGATCCGGCAGTAGACAGACTATGTTGGATAGTACAGAACGTTGGATGAGCGAAGGTTGGATAAACAAGACTCTACTGTATTTGTTCTAGGCCAGTTTCATTGTTATATTGTGCGGGTGCCTTTTTAAAAAAGTTGACATAATGGCAGAAGAAGGTCTAAAACCATAAATGCAACAGAAGAACTGTTTTTGGAATATAAGAAATATGGCTAATGTTGAACTGGCTAAAGCAAGTACATTATCCAAAGTGTCCCCACTTAGATCGTCTTTGGCCAGTCACTGTGTTGAGTTCTTTAATTTATCTTGAGATATAATAATACTGGGTTTACTGTATTGTATACCATCATGGAGTACTGGATAACTGTGATAGAGTGTAACAAGGGCAGCCTCCCTGCCAACCCTAATACATTCTGTGGTCACTGTTGTGTCCTACATAAAGAGCAATGTGTGCCACATAACCTGTGCTTCATCTCCTGTTCCCTCAGGCATGGTAGAAAGATCTGTCCCACTGCAACAGTTGATGTAATATTGAATTGCCCATTCTTTGCATGAAAAGGGAAGAGTACCACCTTGACCATTCTCTCAGATGAGTTTATCTATATATATATAAAGAAAAGGTCTGTTTTTGACGCTTATGGACGGCAAAACTGAAGCCCCCCCCCAACCACAAAACCCACCCAACACATTCCCCCAGGCCACAGGGTACAATCGTGGCACAAAAAAACCCACCTCCCTACCTTCCACCCCCCAAAATCAGCCCCCAAAACCACCCATTGGCTCCCATTCTGCGCTGGCCACAAGCACAGGACAGAGGGAGAGCCATCGCGCAGGCGCCTCCCCCCCACCCCCACAACGCAGGACAGAGGGAGAGCAATCACACACGCACACTGCGCACTCCGACTCCCCAACCTCCAACCCATCCCCCACCCCCAACCCATCCCGTCCCCTCTCTCCCCCACACCGGCACCTTCACCGCCACACGGCGCGGCACCTCGCCTCCTCCGTCACCTCACGGGCCGGTCGCGGGCGGCGCCACTCCCGCCTACTCCGCTGGCTTCTCGCCCTCCTTCCCCACTTCCCTGCCACTCCTGGCGAGGAGGAGGAGGCACAGGAAAGTGCAGCGAGGGACGGACGATCGCTCCCTCTCTTCCTCCTCCTTACCGGCTTCGTGGTTGCCAGGACCTTCCTCGCTCTGGCCGGTTCTTTCTTCATCCCGGCAGAGGAGGGGAGGGTTGCCCTCGCGGTACCTCTCTCTCCTACTCTCCCTGCCCTCCTTCCTTAAATCAAGGGAGGACGGCGGGGCGAAGAGGAGAGATAGGTGCCCGGGAAAAGGGAAACCTTCCCCCCCCCCTCTGCCGGGATGTAGAAAGAACCGGCCGGAGGGAGGAAGGCCCTGGCAACCACGAAGCCAGCAAGGAGGAGGAGAAGAGGGAGCAATCGTCCACACACACACACATACATACACACACACACACACACACACACACACATACATACACACACATACATACACAGACACACACATACATACACACACATACATACACAGACACATACATACACACACATACATTCACAGAAACACATACATACACACACACACATACACAGACACACACATACACAGACACACACATACACACACATACATACACAGACACACACACACATACATACAGACACACACACACACACATACACACACATATACCTACACATACATACACACATATACATACACAGACACACACCTACATACACAAACACATATACAGACACACACACATACATACACAAACACACACACATACACACATACATACACACACACACACACACATACATACACACACACATACATACACAGACACACACACATACATAAACACACACATATACCTACACATACATACATACACACATACATACACACACACACATACATACACAGACACAAACACATACATACACACACATACATACACAGACACACACACACACACACACACATATACATACACACACACATATACATACACACACACACACACACACATACACACACACACACATACATACACAAACACATATACATACTCAGACACACACATACATACACACACACAAACATACACACACACAAACACATATACATACTCAGACACACACACATACATACACACATATACATACTCAGACACACACAAACATACACACACACATACATATTCACATCTCCTAAATAGGGCACAGCAACACGTGCCGGGATCAGCTAGTTTGGATATAAAAATATAAACATTATGAAAGTTGCTATGTGCTATCAAGTTGGCTTTGATGTCGGGCAACTCCATGAATGCACGATTTTCAGGTGATCCTGTTATTAACCAACTGTTGCAAACTCAGAACTGTGGCTTCCACTTATGATTTAATTCACATATTTCTATTGATGTCTTTACTGGGCATTACCATCTTTTATAATGTCATGCTCTCTATTATATGTCCAAAGTATAATGGCCTCATTTTCATCATTTTAGAAGCCCCCGGTGGCACAATGAGTTAAACCTTTGTGCTGGCAGAACTGCTGACCAAAAGCTCAATGGTTCAAATCCAGGGAGCAGGGTGAGCTCCCATCTGTCAGCTTCTCATGAGGGAACAGGAGAGAAGCCTCCTACAGGATGGTAAAACATCCGGGTGTCCCCTGGGCAACATCCTTGCACACAATTCTCTCACACAATAAGTGACTTGCAGTTTCTCAAGTCGCTCCTGACACACACACAAAAAGCATGTTGGTTTCAATTGAAAGTTCAGGCTTGATTTGCTGTTGGAAGCATAGTGGTTTGAGTGTTGTGCTATGACCTTAGATGTTCACCATAAGTCAGAAATGACCAGAAGATATGCAACAACAACATCAACTTAAATGTTGTTTATTACATTATAGGTAAAGGTAAAGGTTTTCTCCTAACATTAAGTCCAGTCGTGTCCGACTCTGGAAATTGGTGCTCATCTCAATTTCTAAACCGAAGAGCCAGCGTTGTCCGTAAACACCTCCAAGTGCACGTGGCTGGCATGGCTGCATGGAGTGCCGTTATTACATTCTAGAGACATATTATACATAGGTGGTTTTTATTTTCAATTGCCATAGAAGTGGCGAGGAACATGGACAAAACAGTGCAAAGCAGTACATTTGGAGTTTAGACATATAAATGAGGTGGAAAAAACGAATAAAACATTGAAAGGGATCATTGGCAACGGAGGTGCTAAAGCAAGCTTGGATATAGGCCCCTTCTATACTGCCATATAAAATTGAGATTATCTGCTTTGAACTGGATTACCTGGCAGTGTAGACTCATATAATCCAGTTCAAATCAGATAATGTGGATTACCTGCTTTGATAATGTGGATTATATGGCAGTGTAGAAGAGGCAGTAGAGGTGACACATTTCATGAAGAAAAAAAGGTGGAGTAATCCGGAAAAGAGTAGGATTGTTATTGTTGTCATCAGTATTTGTATTAACACTTTTGGTGGTTTAAAATTAAATAAAAAATAGGGCTGAGAAAATCCAGTCTTTGCAGGAAAATCCCTTTGTGTCAGCTCACGCACCCAGAGGAAGTGTTAGCTATGATCCTCAAAAAGTATGATTTGGACGGAGTTTCAGTGAAAGCTTTCCTCCTTGCTGCCTCATTTTTCATTTACATGAAATGCACACACACTTGAGTCAAATCTCTCTGAAGGGTGGTGAAAGCCATGGAATCCGCAGCCAGGAGCCAAGTGCCAGGTTAACTGCTTTAATTCCAAGCTCAGGTTCTACTTAAAAATATTGTTCTGGGCTGTTATTTTATTTCACCAGAAAGCCAAGAAGACATTTAAACTGGTGAGAACTACAGGCTAAAGAAACCTTTTATTAAAAAATTGTCCACAATTACATGTATGGGTTGCTCTTGTGTTTATTCAATAATTCTTAGCTTAAAGGAGATTCAAGTTATTCAGCCTGGCAGCACTTACTGAGAATAGCAAATGTCCTCATACTATGAGGCATTCGGGGTTTATATATATATACACACACACACATAGTTTATATGGATTTATAAAGGAACACCTTTGCACCAGAGGTTATGCAACTGAGTATGAAAAAGGTCTTATGCTTCCAGTGTCCTAGCTGTGAAAGCAGATCACTTCTTATCCTTTTAATGACATTGTCATTCTGATTCAAGGATCTCCACAGCAAAATACTTCAGGTTGTGCTCTACAATGTGCATCTTAAGTATCAGATAATCCTATGATGAGCACTTATAGCATTTAGGATTAGCTATGATTACTATTTATGCAACATGATGACTTGTGATGTTCCACTAGCATCACAAACTAAGCCAATGCACTGTTCCAGTAGAACTCTATTAGTTAGCATTGATCTGTTGACTGTCTTCTTCACTTGTGGCAGCAAAGGAGCATTGAAAGAAGAGGGTCGAATAGAGAGTTGACTGGAGGAGAAGGGAGCAGGGGTAATAGACTAAAAGGAACTAACTGACAGAGTTCTTAAAGCCTTTTCAGTCTCCACAGACACAAGGCTCTGGGGCTCCCTTCCAAGGAAGCCGAGGCTGAACTCTGCCATATTCACCTTCCCCTGGCAAGCAAAGAACATCCTGTTTATGCAGACTACTGATAACTGATTTCTTGCTCAAGGGGAGGCTTTTCCTGAATGGCCATTGTGCTCTTTTATGGGTATTTTGTAATTACTTTAGACCCAACTACATTTTAATTTTTGATTGTTTTAAAACTCTCTTTTGATCTTGTTGAGAGTTGCTTTAACTCAGAGACTTTGGACAGAGGCAGAATATAAACTCAACACAGGAACACATCACCAACACATGTGGGGAGAGGGAGTCTATGGCAGTGTTTCCCAACCAGTGTGCCGCGGCACACTAGTGTGCCATGAGTGATCATCAAGTGTGCCATGGGAAATTAGAACCTCTTGAGTCTTGAATAAGTCACGCCCCTTTATTCCCATCGCGGTGGCCTTGAACTCCTGCCCGGCACCAAGATGGCGGTGGCGGAGGCGGGTGTGCCTGGCAGTGCTGGGTTTGGCAGCGGGCCTGGCGCTGGTCCGGCCGGCCGGGGTGGTGGAGCCCTTGAGCCTGAGCCTGGCCGATGCTGCCACCTCCACCTTCACAGGCTTCCTCTCCTACCCGCGGCTCTACTGCCTCTTCGCCCACTGCTGCCACGACACGGGGAACAACGGGGCCCGCCTCCGGGCAGGTACACAAGCGGCCTACCAGGCCTCAGAGACTGTGACGTGACGTGGAAGGAGCCTCATGGGCTATATTATTATTATATTGTTATATCAGTATTTGTCATAGTCATAGATGTATATCGCTATTGACTATGAGAGTAATGATAACAGTCAGGATTAACTCCTGTGCTTTATTGATAATATATACCTATAATTTTATATTATTATAATGTTATACAAGATAACAGTTTTAAAAATAATACAGTATTGAAATTATATATTTTTGTTACTTGTAATAGTACTAATAATATTACAGGATAATGGTATAGTACAATATAGTAAGTTAGAGTGTCATTTTGTGTCATTTTGGTTGTTGGTGTGCCCCAGGATTTTGTAAATGTAAATGTAAAAAATGTGCCATGGCTCAAAAGAAGGTTGAAAAACACTGGCCTATGGTATTAAAAATTCAGAACTGAATATTTCCAAGCTCTAAATACTATTAAACAATAATGATAAATGTTGAATATTGTTATGGGATCAATTTTTTTAGTCACTTGGCTAATTAATCTTAATTTCATTTCTCAATCAGCACTCCTTATGTAAAAGTTGCAATTGACTGAAAGCTTATAGCATAGTGTAGCAGCTCAATAAAGAGCATCATGTTTACTATCTGTCCAACGTATATTTTGGCATAATTGCTATTCCAAAGGGCTTTGTTTCAGAAACAACAGATGAACAGATGAAGCCATGTAGGTGCATCATTTATCATGTTATCATTTATCATTTGAATGTTATCATTTGCTGTATATTGTATGTTTTTAATTGTTAATTTGTTATTATATGGTTTGGGGGGGGGTTGCCTTGTTGCTTGTGTTGTATTGAGGGCAGAGACTGCCTGTGTAAACCATCCCGATTCGCCTTCGGGTTGAGAGGGGAGGTTTAGAAAAGTGACAAATAAATAAATAAATATGTAAAATATGCATTAGTCATCCTGGGAAGGTACAGGCAGTCCTCAAGTTACAAACATCTGTCTTACAAATGACTCATAGTTAAGAACAGGGCTGAAACAGCAGGAGGTAAGAGCACTCTACCTCTCAGAAAAGAAATTTGCTCCTGAAAGAGTTACCATGGGGAAAAAGTGTCTCCATCAAGCTTTCGGCACTTCCAGATAGGGCTTAAACCTGTGCCAAAATGGGTTTAAGAAGCCCACTTCAGTGTGGGTTTAAGTCTCCACCCACCTCAAAATAGACTTTCCCGGTGGGGTGTCCCCATGCCACCCTCTACCCTTTGGCGCATCATTTCTACATGTCAGGAGCAACATAATGGTGTTTTCTTTACTTTTAAGGGCTTGGGGGGGAGAGACGGGGTGCCCTCTCATTTCTCAAAAAAACTGAGGGGGCTGTGGGGACTGTCCCCAAGGTCCAAAACCCTATCAGACCCAGGCCTTTCAGGAAGGCCCGGATCTAATGGGATATTTAATTAATTTGGGAGAAAGCAGGGTTAACCTCCTTTTATTGAATTAATTTGCTTTTTATTGAGGTATAGTTTGGGTGACTCAGACATTTTGGGGCCTGTCTGGATGGGTCCTTTATCACCAATTCTTGTTACCAAAAGAAAAAAAATCTTTTTCAAAATCCAGTTATTGCTGGGACAGAAAATGAGATAACTTGGAGATTGCTTATACATCTTACGTGTATACACCTGTGAATGCACAGACGCAGACACGCACAAATAAACATATACAGAGCCTTTTTCTTAGGCCTAGCTGACTGGATTGTCTGTAATGTGTCTGTAATGTGGAAACAATTCTGTAAAATGTCAGTGGTTGACCAAACCATTGTTATGACATGGAAATTCACTTGGGAGTCCCTTGGAAGAATGGCAACTACTGAAGATTTCTGCAGCATAAAAATTAATCCTGAATTTACTGGAAATGACACAGAAAGTTGCTAAGTGAACCTAAGTACACAAGTGCATTTTAAAATGACCGTGCCTCTGTATTTCCACTTGAAATCTGGAATCCATGCATTTTGGCAGCAGCTCAAAACTAACAAAGTTCTAGGACAGTGTGGCAAGCTACTTCCTTCTATGTTCTAATCTATAAAGAGAATACGCTGAACATGAGATAAACTGGGAGAGGAAAAAATGGATCCTGGTGAGTAGAATTCATACTCTGATATGCAATTTATGCATGAGGAATTAATAATTCTTATTAGTCCTTTGTCTGTATTCAGTGTAATAGAAACTCCTGTCTAGACTGAATGGCTACCCCACATAATCCCAGTAATATCCAGTAAAATCACTCTGAAATGTGATAGCCATAGTTATCAGTGAGAGGCAGGATTAAGTTGATTGATTGAACAATGGACTTCTGGTTTTTAAACATGATCTATATGCTTTTCAGAAATATATAATATATATCAAAAGAGAGAGAAGGATGGCTATTAATACTTTATTGCAAAGTGAGTTATCATAGTCAGTAAATGTACTGACAGCCTTAAAAGGACAAAGCTTGGCAATGTTGCCTAAGAAAAAGGATAAATGGGCAACTGACAGAAAGACTTTCAGCCCTTTTTGTTTGATAGGAAGTGTTCTTTCTGTCAAGCACACATCACGAGCAATACGGTTGTTTGAAGTTCCACCAGCTGCTCTTGTTTTGTAGTATGAAGCTGGCATATACAGCAGGCTTCCTTCAGCGGCAGACTATGAAAAAGAAGATAATTTGTTCTTCATCTAGCAAGAGAAAGTGGATAATGTTACTGAGAAGCTCAGCCATGATGTCTTTTTTACACGTACATAGTGTGGGTATCACCCTAACACCTTGTCTGTTATGTTTTATTGTTCCATAAGGGATGCACAGGCTCAGGAGACATGGTTGCTAGGATCAAATGGATCTTGATGGTAAAAGGCAAAGTGCTAGCACTTGATAAATAAAAGGTTCATGATTTTGGTATTTTCTGCTGTAATGAAATGACAGTGTTTCCTCCGTATTCATGCAGGATATGTTCCAAGACACACACACAATGGGTACCTGAAACCATGGATAACAGTGAGCTACATATTTTGACTATATTTGGGCTGGAAGTGTACCATTGAATCTCATTGCAGTATCTTGAGAGACCCCCAAAAACACTTACAGGGGGATATTTTTTGAAGCATGGGTAAGTGAAATCGTGGATATCAATTCTGTGGATAATAAAGATTATATTGTCATGAATTGCATTTTTGTGCATATACAAATAATGGAAATTCCCGCTTCAAGCAAATTCACTCCTGACTTTCAGATCACTACCTTAGTCCAATGGTCCCCATATTTGGGTTCCCCAACTGCTATTGGACTTCAGCTTTCTCAAACCCCAGATACATAACCAATGATGGAGAGTTCTGGAAACTATACTTCCTCAGAACTGGAAATGCATGTCCAGAGCCCACTTAGTCAAACAATAAACAAGGAGGTGAAATTGTTAAAATAATTGTTCTACTAGCTAGCATAGTGTACCTCCTATCATCTTTGTGATGCCTCTCTGGCCTCATCAACCAATTCTGTGTATATATGATAGAAATGCCTGAGGACACAACAGTAAAAATAATAGTGTATGTGGCATAATTCTTTTCCCCAATGTAGTTTATGAATTTTCCTAAGGAGGAAAACTCAAACCTACACCTCACAAATAGGCACAGTAAATCAGTTGTCTGGATTACAGCTATGTCTGACTGAAGTAATAGGTACTTATGACAGAATAATCTTAAAACAACAACAATCCCTGCAGAGAACTATCTCCCTAGGAGCTTTCTTCCAACATACTAGCTTTCTCTGCTATATGGATCGCAGTCATCCTTTTGTATGAAGGATAGTTTTGCCCACTATCTCCATCTCCAAAAATCCTGCCATATGACTGTCATTTTTGTATCTTCCTGAGTATTAATCTATAATCTAGTCTTCCAGAGCTTAATCTAGTCTTCCAGAGCTTGGAAGCAACTAGCTATAAATAATTAAATCATGATTATTTTAATTCCCTCTTAATCAATAACAAAGGTATACATCAATCTTATTATGATTTAAAACATTTTTGTGGCACTTTAAAGATTAACAATGATTGTTTAACATACTGCCATACATTCCAGTTTACTTCATCAGATATTATTGTAATATAATGAAGAATAACGAAACACTATACTCCTACCTTAATGAGAGTAAATTTCCTCATGTTGCAATATAACCATAGCCTTTTAGTTGCTTTTCTAGGTATCAGCATATGGCTTCATTAAATGTTGGTGGAGGAATACCACATGGCTCAAGGGCTGGCTTGTGGTCTGTTTAGGGATATTGATGCAGCAATGAGGTTCCACCCATAGCAACTGGCTTTTGTCATCTTCTCACTTGGTTTACCATGTAAAAAGTTAAGGAGTTCTGGGGAAACTGAAAGCTTGCACATGATTGGGAAAATGTCGACTGGTAAAAAAAAATTCTTGTGTCTAACATTTATTTTGGGGATTTGAATCACTCGGAGAATTCTGAATTCAGTTGTTCAAATACAAGATTGTAAATTGGAGAAAAAAACTGCATCTCCTCAAACTACTAGGGAAAAAACAATGCTTTGCATTATGTTAGTTTTATTTGACCGATCACATCTCCTCTTACGAACCAGTCCAGGCACTGCAGTCATTGGAGGAGGCCCTGCTCTTGGTTCCACCCCCATCCCAAGCATGGTTGGAGGGAACAAGAGAGAGGGCCTTCTCCGTGATCACCCCACACCTCTGGAACTCCCTCTCTAAAGAAATAAAGTTGGCCGCCTCCCTCCTCTCCTTTAAAAAATAACTGAAGACCTACTTTTGCTCACTAGCGTATGGAGAGGAGAGGGATTAGATGATCTAGAGATCACTGCGAGCCTCTGGTTGAGAACTATGTGTATTTCGGCTTTCCTGGTCCACACCAGCCCAATTACTTCATTTGACTACATAACCAACCCACACCATTTTGTGAACCCTTGCTGGCTGTTGTACACTAATGTGGATGTTTTGTTTAGATGTATGTATGTATGTATTTCATTTTTATCTCACCTTTCTCAGCCCGAAGGTGACTCAGGGCAGCATGCAGATTGGCAACAATTAGATGCCACAACAAACATACATAAATATCAATTAAAAATATTCAATATCAGATAATAAAATCCATTAAAAACCATTAAAACTATAATCATCAATGTCTTCCAGTTCAATTCTTTATCCATTTATAGAATTTAGTCTGATTACATGTAGTTTAACTTATTGATGTCAGGTTTAATTTACTGATGTTAGGTCTTAATTTGATGTTAGGCTTTTATGTTACTTTTATATGTGGGGATTTTCTGGGATTCCATGTTAGTATCTTGTGTTTTATGTAGGCATTGAATGTTTGCCATTGTTATGGTGGAATCCACCCTGAGTTCCTTTGGGGAGATAGGGTGGAATACAAATAAAATTGTTGTTGTTATTGATGTTATTATTTTCTTATCTGCAATACAATCCAAATTCATTTGGATGGTTTATCCCTGGAGACTTCTGGAATCCAAAGAATATTTGAGAACTATAGGTGCTTCTCGAGATTACATGGCCATTGCTTCTGCTGACACTTTTGTCTCAGTATAGAATTATGAGCTAAATAAGACCCTCTCTACTTACACAGAGCTCAGAGACTTCCCTGGTTTTCTAAAAGGTTCAAAGCAATTAAAGGATGGAAATGGCAGGCAGCAGAATGCTGGCTAGAGAACGAATGCCAAAAGTCTGTCCAAATGTGAGTGGAAATTTTTATTTATTTATTTAAAACTTTTATATACTGAACCTCTGCAGAGGGACTCAGGCCGGTTAACAACAAGGATTCAATGCCAAATTACAATTTAAAACATCATAAAAACAATAAAAGATTAAAATACAAGTAGATTAAAATACATAAAATAGGCAATAATACACAATTATGCCTACCGCATAGTTGTGGTGACAATCAAGAAGGCATACTTCATGGCTGCTATTGCATCTCCCTTCTGGGGCATGACTAAATTTCTCTGCTGTAATGCAAGACTAGAGTCAATTAGTCCTTTGAAAAGTCTGTTATAGTTTTGCAAAACATTTTGATGGCCAAGTTTCTCACATTCAAAAAACTTACTCCATAAATGTTGTTGTACATGTGATCAGAACACCATAAGATCATGGATGGTGGGATGTGGACAAGACAGTTATCAGTGCTAAGTAGATTACATTATTTCTTGGCCTTTTCTCCTTTTTAGAGTGAAGAGAAATTGATTAACCAGTTGGATCCAGGGAGTAGTGAATGTCTTGTTACAGAAAAGTGCTATGCCAGTTGAGTTGGAAGAAGTGGTGCACAACTACAGCCTGCACACATGGACAGGTGTCCCTATATGATGTGGATTATTCTGGCTAATTTCAATCTGTCTTCTTATATGAACACTACTTGGAGATAGAGATCCGAGAGGGGGGAGGGGATCTTTATTTTATTTTATTTTTATCTCTTGGTGGACTTTGATATTATTGCCCATGGTATCCTCTTGGGATAATTTGGCAGATTCATTGGAAGAGACATTATATTCTAAAGGTTACAACTTTTACCTTCAAGAATCTTGTTACCAAGTAGCACTGAGAAATTTCCTCTCAGTTCTGTAGCAATTGCACTGTGCCAGTTCAACAGGATTCTGTCTTGCCTCCCATGCTATTTGGGAGTCATCATCTAGGAATTTGGAACACAATGTTATTGCTATGCAAATAACACCCTGGTCGGCTACTCTGTTCCATCTCAGCCAGGAGTAGAGATATGTAAGCACTGGACTGATACCTGGACTCAGCAATTTGTTGGATAAGGATAGATATTCTGTAGTATCACGTTTATGAATATATGATTTCCAGGTCCAGGAATTAAGGAAGCAGCATGTTTTGGGTGATGCTGCATTCCTTCTTGCCTGAGGGAATATGTAGTTTGGAAATGTTCATTTATTCAAAGTTGTTACTGGAAGACCCACTGGTCTCAGTGGTTAGTAGTGCTTACAATCAACTTGATATAATGAAGGGGCCTGCTAACCAGGGACATCAAAATGGGGGAAGAATTCAAATACTTAGCTGGGTTAGTCTGGAATATCAGTATGCAAGGGGATCCTATAGCACCTTAGATACTAATTGCATCTGAGAAAATAGAGCTTCAACCTTGTCACATGTGCCTCTGAAGGAGTCCTGGATCACTTTGTCCCACTGGTGGTCACACAGGGGTTGCGGGGACCCACTTCCCCATGCTCCCTTCTGTCATGACTTCCCCTCTTCCTCATCACATGGAGTAAGCCCTTTTTTGGTGGCTCAACCCACTTTTCCTTATGGAAAGACAGGGAGCTTGCCGTTGTCTGCCATCGCTATTCTTTCGCTGGCAGCAGCACTCCAGCCATAGAGCCATCCTGGAAGTAGCTGGCTGGAGTGTGATGGGAGCCATCGGGCTCCATGGTGGAAGTTCAAAAATGTCGTCAAACCACATAAAATAATATGTGTGAAGAGGTGGTACATCTATATCAGTCAGTTTAGCCTGGTGTGAATATGCTTTAGGCTGATGCTTTGACAGCTGGTTTTAGCCTATGAAAACTCATGTTTCCAACTTTGTTTTCCAATGTGTCTTTACTGTGCATCAAGAGCCCTTGCACACTGATGTCCCTAAATCTGTGTGTGCAATTCCCTGTTTTGTGAAGGGCCATGTTTGATACAGTGGATTTAAAATAGCAGGGCTAGGGAAAACGTCAACATAAGAGACTGTATTTGATATCTATTGTCAGCAAAAGCAGTAAAGCTTGGTTGGTCTTCATTCTGGCAAATTCAATTGACCCCTCAAAATAGATCCACCACTTGATCTTTGTCCCTCATTTTTATCACTCAACCATGTAGAATGATACCCTGAATATCTTGATAAACAGCAATAGATGGCACTGTGGCACTATCCTCTTGATCTAATTAACCAGGGCAACTATAACTGAGTACTCAAGTTAGTTATTTAAATTGCACAATATTTGCACCAAGACTGCCAGTAACTTGCTCCCCCCAATATCTCACAGAGCCCATCTTTTCTCCCCACCACCCTGTCTGCTCCATCCTCATTTTCTTTATATTCTCAAGTTCCATGTCAGGAAGTCCTGCAATTGGATATAGTGTTTCTTTTGACATCTACTGTATCCCCAGTATACAGTGACCCAATCCATTGTGAGTGTAAATGCTTCTGTTTTCCTTGAATTAACAGCTAGTCCAGTGGCTGTGGAAGAACCATAATCCAGTGGGATTAAGTATCATTGAAACAACTGCAAGGTTTTCTCACCCAAATGTCTCAGTAATCCAGGTTCTCATGGTAAATGCAGAAGCCCTTTTAAAAGATAGCAGCAAAGATCCTGTTTCATGTAATTGCTGAGTTGATGTCAATAGCCAGTTATGAGATATATGATGTTTCCATTACAATCATAACATTTCCTTAGACATTTTATGTTGTCATTGTGTATTTAAACTAAGCAAACCAAAACATTAATTAACCCCAAGGAGAAGCATTTGAGATAGCCATGTATCACAAATCTAATGAAGAGTAATGGAAAAAGAATAATCACAGCATATCATTGAATAATTATCTAGTATTATCAGGGAGATTGTATCCATGCTAGGTACAAACAGGTGCCAGCTTCTAGATTACTTTGCCCTAGTGCAGAATGTGGTTGTTGCTCAGACAACTATAGTTACAGGAGAACTGATAAACTGAATAAATAAGCACAGGATGTGAGAAGCTGACAGGAGTGCTCTTGTGGATGTAGAATTAAACAAGAAAACGTTAGAGAATATTAAAGAAATTCAAATAATTAGATGTATGAAGCCATTTTATACAAGGGCAAAATATGTGTTCCATCTGACATTTACTCTGGAGCACGAAAATACGTTTTTTTAAGAGGTGAAGAACACTGACTCCCAAAATTATTTATCTAACATTACCAATGGCCAGGAGAGGAATATACCTTTTTTGCAGTGACTTTTAGGGTTTCCAGAACTTCACACAGAAATATTTATCTTCATCAGTATGAATATGTGAAATAGCTAATTAGATACATTTTCCAGCATAACTGTCTTGGCTGCATCAAGTGGGATTCTTTGGTTGGTACCAGAGGAGATTGCTGTCCAGGGATTTAAAAAACAACAACTCCTGCAACTGCAGTTCTGAGATAACAGTTAGTAGAAGCATAAGCCCTTGATCCTTTTCATTTATGACTAAATAATTTTTTGCTCTTCAAATAGTTGGATTGCAATTCCCATTAGTCAACCAGTATAGCAAGTAGTAAAGCAGTATAAGACCTGTAGTCCAAAATGTCCAGAAGGTCAAAAATTATCTCCTCCTATTCAAATTGGAATGTATGTCAATCTTTTACAGGAAAACGCATGATCTGCCATTAAACTATTATCTGGAACACTTCACAAGATGAGAACTAACAAAACAAATTCAATCAAATGGATCATATTCATACAGGTGGCCTTAAAACATTTTGTGGATTTGATTTTTTGCAGGTTTGAGTAATATGGTCTCTCTATGTATGACTCTATAGTCAACCTTTGCTGAAAGTTGACAATAGAGTCATACTAGACGTCTTAGAGAGAACACATATCAAGGTCCTCCAGCATTACTCTATGGTCAACTTCCAGCATAATTTGAATATAGTCACAATGGAGTACCTAGAGATTTCTAGAGAAGTCTTCTCTCAGGTAAAATATTTTTTAAAAAAACAAAACACGCATTCCCCTTGACAACATTTTTCTTGCACACTCATGGAGGGTTGCATTGGAGTTACTAGGCATAGTGCCAATGTTTGCCTCCTTCAATGCCTTTGCTGTAATGTTACCTCTGCTGCTGCTTGAGTAAAGGATCAAGACTATGTTGGTCCACCATGACTGCAGTGTTACAGAAACCATTATCTATATCAGGGGTGCTCATTAGGTAGCTCGAGAGCTACTAATAGATCTTCGGTCCTCTTCCAGGTGATCTTTGGGCCTCACTAGCCAGATGGAGCGCTCCTGCCATGCGCGTTCACACCCTGCGCACACGCGTGCTCCTGCTGCTGGCTTCCGCTCTCACTGTGCTTTTTTCGCCTGCGGGGCATTGCAGGAAGGAGTGCCCTGCCTCTCTCTCATCCAGAAGCAGCTGTACAGCCTCCGTTGCCGGCAAGACAGGCAGGGCGGAGCACTCCCTCTGGATGCCCCGCCTCGTGCTTTCTCCTTCCTGCAATGCCCCGCAGGCAAAAGAAGCGCTGCACGGGCAGAAAACAGCAGCAGGAGCGCGCACGGTGGCAAGAGTGCGTGGCGGTGGGAGCGCGCGGGAGTGCACGGCGGCGGGGGTAGATAGATCTTTTGGACTTGGTTGCTTTAAGAGTAGCTCGCTTGCTGAAAAAGTGTGAGCACCCCTGATCTATATGATGCATAGTGTTGGGGTGCATGAATAATTTGTCCAGCTTCTCAGTTTGATTCAGAATTGACTTGTTCAACTGTACTAATTAAGATCCAAATAAATTTATGTACAGTATATTCATACCCATTCCAAGCCTCATCAAAATCCTGATGCTATCCCAGGGGCATGGGAAAGCATGGAAACTTCACAGGCAAACACAATTACTCATGGAGATGCAAAAGGAAGATAACATCTTGGATTATTCTGTATTACAGTACATCCCTCTTATCCAAAGAATTAGTATCCACATCTGACATAATATGTTCTTTTTGGGCATGTTCTAGGTCCTCAAGTGTGATTCTATGAAATGCTTGTGCTAGAAATACTAAATTACAATAAAGTTTACTATAAATCATGGTTTGGCATATCCACATGGTATGAGAAGTATCCCTCACAGACACAGGGGCCAAACAGTATTATCAATCAGCTTTGGAAAGGCCATTCCAAATGTTTCCAACTGGAAGCATTCAAAGCTACCCATCTTTGCTATCTAACCACAGTGGCCGTAAATGCTCACTCTTCCATCTGTTGCTTCTGAGAGCCTATGAAATGAAGCCTTTAATAATTCCCGGTCAATTGACCCAAGAAACATTTAGAACCTATACATCCCCTGTTTTTCAATTGGCATTATAAAGACATTGACAGCTGGTGTGCTCTCCTCACATGTATAGAAGTTTATTTACCATGTGTAAGGAATCCTTACCCTAGCTGGCTAGGCCAAATTAGAAGCCTGAGGAAAAGTAGGCCTCAGCAGCCATGTTGGGGTGAGTAATCCTGAGTCAAGGGGAGTGGTCAGAGGACACTCTGGGGCTGGTAACAGGAGAACTCCCCGTGATTGGTCGAGGTCTGAACAGGGGAGGAGTCAGGCAAGTTGGAGGGAAAATCTTGCCAGTGTAAGAGGAGTTCAGTTTGGGGGCTTCTGACAAGACAGTCAGAGCTGAGATCTCTCTCTGAAGTGAGAGGGAATAAGGGATTTCTTTGTCCTGTTTCATAGACAGGGAAGAGTTCTTTGCAGCTAGTTTTCTGCTGTAAGGGAACTAGGGAACAGACTGTTGAATTCTAGCCAGATACTCGGGGTACAGTAGGCTAGATCAGTCTGGGGAAATCCTGGAAGAGAATTTCAGGGGTGCTAACTGATAGTTAGCGGTAACAGCTCACAACTAATCAGTTTGGGTTAGTGTGAGGGAAAGGACAGGTTGTTTGGCCCTAAACTAATCTGTGCCTTGAAGTATCAGAACAATTTCAAAGAAACATCATCGAGATGGTAAAACTATTGGAAGAATAACCCAAGTTTCACTATCTAAAAGTTTAAGAGCCTGTGTTAGTGAAACCATTTTACAAGCTTATATTCTCTAGTAACCATATGCTTTTGCGCCTCTCTGAGTAAACAGATTAGAACAATAAAAGTTATTCTGTTCACTTTAAAGTCAAGCCTCGTGTGTGCCTTTTCCTCACAAAAAGTCTCTACTCTGTGCCAGCAGTCTAAAAAGATATTTTTACCTCAGCACAAGACCAAGCTGATATTTGCCTATGAGCCATAAGAGGTTTGAATAGAAATAATTATATTATATTATATATATAGTAAATCATTGAGTATTTATACAAGGTTGGTGGCAGCATTACCTTAAAGAAGAACTATTAATAGGGCAACAGTTGGTTAATACAAATTCCCCTCAAGGTTTATAAAGCAGGGCACTGGTCCTTTACGTTTGGTGGCAGCGGTGGGATGTTTTGAAAGGGAGATTCTGCCCTGCCGCACAGGTGTAAAAAGCCTCTTATTATATTGGGGTAATAAAGACCCCAAGTCCATTACATTTTGGTGGCAGCGCTGGGATGAAGAAGAAAGGTCCACCCTGCCCCAAGTGGTCAAGGGCCTGGTTTGTTACACCATGCGAAGCCAGAAATCAATTTCAAGAGAAACTGTGTTCCACTTTTAGATAATCTATGTTTTATGAGGGAGCAAAATGTGTTTATAAACCAGGTAATTATGTTCTGTGGTTACACTACTCATAATTCATAGGAACAAGAAAAAAGGCAGAGGTATTCTGAACACAATATGAAGGGGCAGATTTCTAGTCAATTATCTGGAATTTGAAAGAACCCCCCAAAAATAAAATAAAAAGATCTGGAATGTAGACTTCATAGGAATGAGGCTAAGCTATATGTTACTACCGTGGCCTAGTCAATGTGATTGGAAGTGGTTTAAAGCCTTTTAAAACAAATGCCTCCTTTTATTATAACATGGATAAGAGGCTCAGCTGGAATGTTGACTTTGTTTTACATTTCATGAAAAACACAACAGGAAAATTTCATGGGAGCTGTAAGAAGAATCCCCTTTCCATCCACACTGAAGAAACTGTGCTTAGGATTTCTCCCTGAGGGCTGAAAGGGAAATCCCATTAGCAAGGAAATGTACATTTCCTTTCGTAAAACAGGACTTATTGTGCATAGAGGCAGAACTGGGAAGGATATTGCAGAGTAATGGGCCAACATTTCAAATTAACCAGAGGGAAAGACCTCGGTGACCAACAGACTATATGACTATGTTCTAATATTCACACTACATTCACAGGTATTGAGCCTTCCATTTTTAAGAATATATATATATATATATATATATATATATATATATATATATTAGGCATGAGAAAAATGAAACGGAAATTAAAAGAAATCGTAAGTGATTCGTATGTAATGGGCCTTTCAAGTTTATACGGATCGCAAGGCCAATCCCGGAAGTGGACTTTCTGTACGCACCCCTGGGCCCAAAATTTCGTTAGATTATTAAATATTTCGTTAGATTATTAAACAGGAAAATTTCCCCCTCCAAAATAGCTTTGCAGACATAACTCACAGTGAAATCGGGGCCTTTCCATGCTTGAAGCCTAATTAGAGTGGAAGGCCTCCTCCAGGAAGTGAAAAGGGAGCCGGAAACCATAGAGAGCCGAAATCGGGACTCTTAGAGGGGCTGGAGGACTGACGAAAAAAAAAGCGATTTAAACACCCAGGAAGGGGGTTTAGATAGAAGAACAGAGTAGGAGGACATAAGAACTGCTGAGAGAAGGGCAGCAGGAGTGAAAAGAGCATGGAGAGGAGAAGGAAGAGTTCAGAATCAAGAAAAGCCATAGAGTTCAAATGGAGGTCCTAGACTGCAATGGTAAAACTGAATGGGGAAAAAAAGATGGAGTGAGGAGAACTCTACAGATTAGCAAGGCCTGCACCAGAGGTAGGCCTAGGCATTTATTTAATATTATTAATAATAATAATATATTAATGCATTATATGTGTCCCTGCAAAGGAACCCTGTCCTTTAATAATATTAATAATAATAATATATTAATGCTTTATATCTCCCTGCAAGGAAACCAAGGGAAATGTTGCCCCTTGATTTGCCTGTGTTTAAAACAGTATCAGTCCTGTTTCCTGCTTTGCCTACTTTAGAACTACTAATGAATTTCGTAAGTAATTAAGTTACATTTCCGAAATTTTTGGGAAATTTTTTGTAAGTCTTTGATATATTAATTTAAAAAATCCCCAACCCCAACCCCATTTGATTTATTCGATTCACCATTTTAGGATTCTAAAACATGCCTTTTTATATATATATAGATATATATATATAGATATATATATATATATATATATATAGATCAACTGAGAAAGGATGTATATGGGGAGAGGGCCATCCAAGTCAATAAGAAATGGTTGAAATAGAACAGTTTGTCATATTATGTACACTGAACTTTGGAAACAATGTTCAATTGCGCCCCCAATTTGGCAAAAATGACTGCCTTTTCTTAGTAACATAATTTAGCATACTAAACTTATAATTGTTATGTACATGAGAGATCTCTGGAGACTGCAGATTAGTCTTTCCAGCACCCCCCCAAAAGCATATTCAAAAGTATTGGGTTTCTTTCTGTTTTGGCAACTTCCATTTTCTTTTTCTGGCATACAAGACTAATTGGAGAATGGCTGTGGATAGTTCCAGCAACATCTGTCTGGGATTCAGGGACTAAAAAAACGGGAACAAGTCCACTTTACAAACCCATATTGTTTAACCAGTGGCAAAGACTAGATTTCCTGACGCAACTTAGTTGTGGTCTCCTCAACATATTATTATGCTATCACCTCAAACCCAAGTAGCTGATTATTCTCATAGCAGAACCATCCAGCTTCAACATCTATCCCTGGATGCAGTACATAGTTGGCACTAGTTGAACCTCATTTCCTATATCTGCAGTTGGAACTCTATCTGTGCATGAAAACTTTGCAGAGAAACTGCTCAGAATGTACATTTCATGACAAAAGGCCAATGTACTGTAGCTTAAACAAATGCAGTGAAACAGTGAGACGCCAATAGTTATTCCTCTGCCAGCAGAACTACTGCTTAGAACTCAGGGAAAAGTTTCCACCAGAAACTTTCTTGCTGCTTTTTTCTTGGTAGGTTATTAAGGAAAAAGGCATTGTGTGCTATTTTTCTTTTAAGTACCTTGGAGCAGACCTTGTGTTGATGACATCAACACAGAGATCTGACTCAATTATGCTGCAGGGAGTTAATTTAAACAATGAGAAGAAGTTTTATGTGTCATAAAAAATCTCATCTATTCGGATGGTTCTGAGAGAGATTCTTCCATATTTGTAATTTGTCAACCTAGAAATGTACATTGTTCCAATGCCAAGGAGCAACAAGCCTTAAATCTGGCTTGCCAATGTTGTTCATAAAATACTCTGCTTACCAGATTTTGCATCTAAATGGATGGAGCAAAATTAATTCAGAACAGAACTTTGTGGAGACATTGGGCAGGGCCAAAGGTGAAGCCAATAATAATAATAATAATAATAATATATCCTTCCTATGCTGTCTCTATTGAGTTTTGAAAGACCCTAGAAATATTTTCCTGCTAGAATGGAATTGTACCGTAACAGTTTCTACCAGAAAATCAGAGGTAAGCAACTGTGGTAGGCTGGAGCAGTGCACATTCCCACAAAAAAAAAAACCATGAACAAATACAGTAACTATTTTTTTATCCCAAATGTTATCTGGATACACTTATGCTTGAGCCATTTTATGGCTGATTTAGAATTTTAAAAAATAATTCGTCTGGCATCATGTATTGTAGTTACAGGGCCATAACCAATTCATATTAGCTACATATTTATAACTATGACACTATTGCCACAACCATAAATATCATCACAGATATACCTTAAAGGCTAGAAGATGCACTGAGAGACAGAAGTCTGCAGAGGAGTCCTGCTTTTAGTTGTGTAAAGACCTCATCCCATTTGAGGCAGAAAGCAGAGGGAATCACCTTCTTATCCTAACATTTCATGCCTTTCTGTTTTTTTAGGGAAAAATGATAATTTATTCATCCCCATCACATGAGATGGACTCTGTTTTTTGTCAAATCCACTGCTGAATGAGCTATCAAATGGAAAAGTGGGCTCTCCACCCATACCACTTTCTTTCTTTTTAAATAAAAAAATGGGAAACTTCAGAATTGCAGAAGTTATTTCCAAATAGTTTTATTCCGGGGCAGAGAGAGAAACAGTAACACACTATGTCCAAATTGGGAAATCCCAGGTCTACAAAAAGGAAATATATAGGTACAGCAAAACAGTGAAATATCAAAATTATGCATTTCCTGAAGAAGAAGAAGAAGAAGAAGAAATAATTTAAAAATACTATTAAAATTTGTATGCAAGATGACTTATGGTGACAAAAGGACCATAAGCCACATTTCAAGGTCGCAAGAATGGTCACACTTTCACGTCACTGAAATGATCAACAGCAGAGAAATGCAACAGTTCTCATCCCAATTGAAAATGAGAATTTTTAGCTGTTTCTATGCAAATAGGGAGTTCTGGAGCAGATAGCTCCCCAACTCCAAAAACCTCAGTTTCTACACACTTTAAAGACATTTTAAAGACAGAGCCCCACATACAACTAGGGCAGTGGTTCTCAACCTGTGGGTTCCCAGATGTTTTGGCCTTCAACTCCCAGAAATCTTAACAGCTAGTAAACTGACTGGGATTTCTGGGAGTTGTAGGCCAAAACACCTGGGGACCCACAGGTTGAGAACCACTGAACTAGGAGAAGTACCCTTATGTTGTTTGATGGGCTCAGTAGGACTTCATCTTTAAAATGACTTTAAAGTGTGTAGAAACGGGGGAAAGTCAGCATATGATGAGGTCCTTAGACTTGCTCAAGGGAGCTGGGAATGTCTGTGCATCTGACAAAATATGTCCTGCCTATTTTGAGGAACCTAGCAAATTCCTAACGAGGATACCTCTCTAAGAATGTTCTAGATCTTCTGATGGAAGTCATTCATTTCAATAGGGTTTGCTATTATCCACGTTTTCCTGTTTCTGCAATAAATTGGGGAGGGGGGGATACAGAGTTCATATTGCATTTTAATTCTAAGATTAATAGATTTTAAACTAGAAAGTAGAAAAGTAGTAATTATGGTTAGAAAAGGGTTGGCCCAGTTGATCCTCCCATTCTTTACTAGGTATTTCACAGGGACTCATCATCTCTCCCAGGAAACTGAATTTTGAATCTTTTATCTCTGATAATTTTGCTGGAATCCATATAGGAGACAGTGAATGATTAGCAATAGTAAAATAAGATGATTGTGAGGGAGAAAGGGAAAGCAAAAGAGTACTTTTGGTGAGGCAGATGTGAAATTGTATGGTGAAGGTGGGTTTAAATGTCTATTGGTTGTGCTATTATTTTGAGCTCAAAACATGAGCAAAGATTGAGTATGGTTGAGGTGGAGTAAATCCATGGATGGTATTTTTCATTTTCACTATAATGGGTTTTTAGTGCAGGCATTTAACTAAAGTTTAAAAGGCAGTAAACAAAATGTATGTTTTTACTTACTAAGAGTTAGTTAAATACATAAAGCCCTGTCTACAAATTTTCCCATCTCAAAATTACAATGTTATGTTCATGCTTGAAGATTACATTAATGAGCGCAAATTTTCTAAGGACTACAAATACAAATATAATGGGCTAAATCTAACATTAGCACTTATGCAGAGTAGCCTCACTGATATAAATGGGACTTTCTAGTTACGGTCAGTGTAATTGGGTCTACTTTCATTTCAATGGTTTACTTTACCCAGGGATAACATTAGACTTATTGTAAGGTCGCTCCAATATCTTGAAGAATCACGCAGAGTCCTCTGGTCGGTCCAACAAGTTTTATTAAAGGATCAATACTTTTAAAGTCAAAGCACCTTTCCTTCACCCACACTTCACTTATATACTAAACCCCCTCCCCTCCCTTCACCAGCAATGTCCAAGAAAGTTGCATCACTTCCCTCTGACTCAGCAGAACCCCAGGAGATTACATCATCCCATGAGCCAGCAATCCCTCCCAGGCTTGCATCATCCACCGCTGCTCAGCCAGCGTTTGTTTTGGCTACGTCAGATTGCGAGTCCCGCGGGCTCCCCAAGGCCGCGGGGATCCACATCTGACACTTATCTTAAATAGATGAATCTCCATGTCCTCAATATTTGTAAGATATTCAGCCCAACGTCTGCAATCCAGAGAACAAAAGTGTCCAGAAGAATGTTCAGTACTAAATTTTCTTTGCTGCAGTTCTAGTTTGTCATTGATGTCTGTTTGCTTTGCTTTTCAGCATCCTCTAGGGAGTTTTTGCTCCTTTTTAGCTCAGGTTATTTAAAATCTCTGTTGAATAAGTCGACAGCGAGTTTTGCATTCTCTGTACTACCATTTCTCTTGCTGTCTGCACACAAAAACACACACCACAATCATACGATTTCAAAATAAATTATTGTAATGTTCACGCTCTCAGATGTGGCCACTTATGTATGCAACATTACAGGGTTGCTACAAGGGCTGTTATGATTCAGGATTCTTATTTTTTTAAACTAATTATCCTGCACAAAAGATGAGTCTAATATGAAATCCTGGGATTTGCAGTTCAGAGAGGACTATTTAGAGCCCTTCCGCACAGCCCTATATCCCAGAATATCAAGGCAGAAAATCCTATATTATCTGAATGTGGACTCAGATAACCCTGTTCAAAATGATATTGTGAGATTTTCGGGTGTGTGGAAGGGCCCTCAGACTCTCAGCCAGAGGGTTCTAATGTGTCACTCCAGGAATCCATAGGATGAAACCTAGACAGTTAACATGGATGAAAATACTATAATTTTATAGTGTGCAATGGGTCTCTGAAAGCAATTTATAATATGGTGAACAATTTCTAAAGACTTGTGCAATTGGTTCTTTGTGTACAAGTAAAGTACGCTGGCTATATAGTGCATTTACAACTCATTACACTATACAGGGAGGATTATAGCCAGTGTAATTTACTTGTACACTATACAGGAGAAATATTCTGTGTGGCCTGTAGGACCAATCTAGGTTTGCTCCTCAGAGAGTAAATTCCAGCCCGTATCACCATGCTGTCCAACTCGTCTGAACTTTTGTGAGGTGTTAATCAAGGCAGGATTTAACAGAGAGTGTATGTTTATACAGCCTGTGGAAATCTGCAGCAGTGCCCAGAGATAATTTGGGTAGCCAGCTAACATACTGGCCCCAGGGTTTAAAATAACACGTATGCTGTAGGGCAGTATTACAGTGTCTTAGATTTTCAACTGACATCTTCGAAAGGGGAAGAGATGCAGAAATGCATATCTCCCTTAAGCCAAAGATTTCACCGCAGACATCCCCCAAGCAAAGCGTGTTGATTTGAAAAGCTAGAGCAAGTGAGCTGGAGGTGATTAAAGCGGCAAAAACAACATTGTTTGGAAAGGGATAAATTAAATGCCACCCAGCAACATTAAAAATTAAATCAGTGCTGCTTTCATTGTGCCAATTGCAGGGTTGATTTTAATTAATGCATGAAATTCAGTGAGGTCTTTTCCTGTCCTTTCATTGTACAGAAAACTCCTTTCTTCCAAAATGTTAGGCTTTCCATGGTCCAATTGTGTGAGAAATCAGAATTTCATCTTATTTCTATTTCTCCTCTTCCATCATACTGATTATTCCTTATCCATGTATATATATACACAGGAGAGAAGCGGCAGCCGGTGTAACATTGGCAGACTGAAGATTGCCTGAAGCTGTGTGGTCGATTCATTGGTAACTATATTTTTCAAAAGCTCACCCTTAAATTTTCAATCTAAAAGTACAAACACTTTTTAAAACATCCTTTGCCCCAGGGATAACAAAAAACCCAACCAAATTTGGATTGGTCTACTTTTTGTTAGACAGTAATACCTGGATTAGAAAATAAAGCTATACATGAGTATACTTTATTATTCAGGCTAAACATACCTTGGAGCTGGATGTATTTAGCACAGAGAAGAGAAGGTTCAGTGGCAGCATGATAGCCATCTTTAAATATTTAAAAGGATGCCATATCGAAGATGGAGTTGCTCCAGAGACTAGAGGTGCATCTGTACTGTAGAATTAATGCAGTTTGAAATGGCAAAATTCTATGGAATCCTGAGATTTCTAGTTTGGTGAGACTCCAGCACCCTTGGGAGGAAAGGCCTTGTAAAACTTCAGCTCCCATTATTCCGTAGCATTGCGTCAGGGCAGTTAAAGTGGGGTCAAACTGCATTACTTTTGCAACATACATGTGACCTAGAATGTGGAACAGTAGGTTGATATTGCAAGAAAAGAAATGCACCATCTTCCATATGACATATTTTCAAATATGAAAACACAGTTTTCACTTAACGTTCTCTTCTCCAGCTAACCATGCCTATTTTTCTAAGCCATTCCTGATAGGGTTTAGCACCCAGACATTTGATTACTTTTCCTTCTTCCTCTGTACATGTTCTAACTTCCCAATGCCCTTCTTGAATTATGGGGTCCAGAAGTGGACAGGGTTTTTCAGGTAAGGTCTGACTAAAAGCAGAATAAAGTGAGGCTATTACTTTCCTCAATCTAGACACTATTGATGCAGCCCAAAATCCTGTTGGCTTTTTTAGTTGTTGCATCACACTGTAGACCAATGGTTCCCAACCTTTTTTTGGGCAGGGACTACTTTGACCAGGGACCACTCTCCAACATTAATATCAAAAGGGTTATGAATAATTTTTAGTCAACTTTAGATTTGGTTTGGTTATTTGGGGTGCTGATTCAGAAAATTCCTATGGAAAGACCACATCAGCCATAGTTTCTGATACAGAACATATGCCATCCAATAGTCACCATCTGCTCGTCCACAGAAAACCATATTTCATAATCTAGAGCCACGAACCTTATTTTAGGTCTCACAACACACCAGTGGGTCATGGCCCACAGGTTGGGAACCACTGCGGTAGACTCATGTTTAGCTTGTGGTTTATCAAGATTCTAGATAAACCACTGTCAGCTGTCAAGTCTGGTATTACTCATTCTATGTATTTATCTACATTTCACCCCCACCCCAATCCAGTACTTTACATTTCTCCCTGTTGAAATTCATTCAGAGGTTATCACATTCATTTGGAGGGGGGAAATTATTCTTCATATATACCCAGAGGCGGCCCCAGCGATTCTGCCATGTAAGCGGCCGCGTAGAGCGCCACCGGCTGGGCGGGTGTCACCAGCTGGGAGGCGCGCAGCACCACTCGCTTCCGCGCCCCCGCCCTGCCGCCGCCCGGTGCCGCCGCACAGCCGGCCCCACGAAGCACAGACATTTTCTGCGCATGCCCAGAAGCAACTACAGGCGCGCAGCGCCTGTAGTTGCTCTGGGCATGTGCGAATGTCTGCGCATGGGCACTGAGTCCCGAGCGCGCCTGCGGCTTTAGAGCCAGCACGCAGGTGCGCTCGGGCCGCAGTGCACATGCGCGGACATTCGCGCATGCGCAGAAACGTAGTGCTTCGGGAGGCTAGCACGCCTCTCGAAGCACAGACATTACTGCGCATGCCCAGAAGCAACTACAGGCGCTACAGCGCCTGTAGTTGCTTCTGGGCATGCGCGGAAATGTCCGTGCTCGGAGGAGGTGGTGCAGCCGGCCCACGGGGCCGGCTGTGCGGCGGCAGAAGTGGCGGTAGCGGAAGTGGTAGCGGAAGTGGCGGCGGCAGCGGCGGCCAGGGGGGGGCACCAAAATTTACTCCGCGTACTCCCCCGGAAAAGGTCAGGCCGGCCCTGTATATACCCACTATTTAGTTTATCTCATTCAAATTAACTGAATATGTGGGGTTAAGACTGTAAAACTGCCTGGAATTAAAATATCACTTAATAATAGTAAACAGAAAACTTGTTATAATCCTATAATGCATTTTATTTGTGTAAAAGAAATCAGGCAATAGTAGCCATCCAAGTATAATGTGAAATCCAAAATCTCCAATTTTGTCACGGATATCTGAGTTTTAAAAATATATTGAGTTCATTATTTCACTTTCCTGGGTTTATAGATTTATAGATCATATTTCCCTTATGTTGATAGCCAAATGTATGCATGCATACCATTTTTCTGAAACCAAACATTCCTCGAAAATTCAGTTGGAAACTTTTGAGAACTGGAACTGATTGTGTGTGTGTGTGTGTGTGTGTGTGTGTGAGAGAGAGAGAGAGAGAGAGAGAGAGAGAGAGAGAGAATTATAAGTCTTTTATATAAAAGGCAATATATATTTTCAGCATTGGTTATTTTAGTTTTAACATTAGATGGCATTGCCCTTTCGCGCAGATTATTTGAAAGCCAGACAGCCTCATGTTCACCCTCTGTCCCCTCCTCCTTTTGCAGGAGGGGCCTTTTTCATTCTTGACCCTGCTTCCTAGAGTAAACTCCTACTGTGGAAAAGGGGGCAAAAGGAGAAAGAAATTCATGACCCATATGCTGCTTTCTTCACATTTTTGCCTTTTTCTGCACTATCACCCCATGACAGTCCCTGCCCCGGTAAGTGGTGATAACAGCCCTTTTCTCCAGGGCCACATCAAACTGTTTCAGAGTCTCTGTCTCACCAGGATTTAATGCTCTCCCCTTTTAGCCTTTAATGCCAAGTTTTTATATACATAAAGAAAAGAAACTCCTTCTCTTGTCACATATACTTTGTCCAAATTACTCTGAGAAAAGTCAGTTCCTGACTAAAGTTCGAGAAGTCAGGAATTTTATCAAGGTGATCTAATAAATATTGCCACCGCCAGCTTGTCTTCATGGGTCTTTGCACCTTGCCAGAAAGCTCACTTAGGCCTTTAGCATGTATTTCATCGCACCCTCTTTATTGTCCCTTGAAAGAAATTCAGGACATATAGAGGTGAAATCCTGCACCATCCTTTCCCACAATGCCATCTGTGTGCAGTTTCTTTAGTTTGAGAAGTTTGCTCCCAGCCTGATAAAAAGTCTCCCAGGAGTTTAAGATCTGACTTACACTAACAGCACTAAGTACAAAGTATTGCATTATTGTCCATTATAATTTTTCTCCTAGATGCTTTGAGGTTAATCAAGGGGTTTCTGATAAAGGGGGTGATGGTGCGGTTTTCTCACACACACACAAAGAAGAAATAACAATACCAGGCTGATTTAAATTACTGCTCACTTGCAGACTTCTAATTCAGGACCTTATCACACATGACAAGTAAACTAGCACTCCTTTAAACGCAGTGGTTTTCAACCTGTGGGTCCCCAGATATTTTGACCTTCAACTCCCAGAAATCCTAACAGCTGGTAAACTGGCTGAGATTTTTTGGAGTTGTAGGCCAAAATACCTGGGGACCCACAGGTTGAGAACCACTACTTTAATACAACGCCATGCACATCCCATTGCTGGTCTGCCTCCTCCCTGTGACTCTCCTATACTAGCTATTAAGGGAAAAACCTATCAATCCCAGTCCTACAACATTCAACGCCTACTTGCTATAATGGGTCCCTTTCATTTCTGGCATGCTGGCCATAAGATGATGTCAGGGGGTGGGATTTTTTTTCTTTCCCTTGCTATTCCCAAATTGATTCTTTTCCTTTTTCCTTTATATTTGATACTAGCTTGGGGACCCGGCGATGCCAGGGTCATTTGAAAAAGGCATTGGTTGGCTGTGATCCAAATTGAGTCTAGATCCAATGTTAGCAGGGTTCATTGGATACCGATGAACTACTACTCCCATATGCATGTCCCATTGTCCATTTCTACCCTCTCCCAAACCACACCAGGATGTAGAGTGGGTCATGGGAATTCTGTGTGCCAAGTGTGAACTTGATCAGTCATTGGTGTGGTTCATAGTTGTCTCTGGAAGTGAGTGAAGGTACTGGAAATCCCATTGTCCATTGTCCGCTATCCCCAAATCCGCACCAGGATGTAGAGTGGATCATGGGGGCTCTGTGTGCCAACTTTGGCCCAGATCTGTCATTGGTGGGCTTCACAGTGGTCTATGTGAGCCGAAGCAAATTAAAGTAGTGCAAATCCCATCATTTGTGGTGCAGTCTCCCCTAAATAGCACCAGGACGTAAAGTGGGTCATGGGGGTTATGTGTGCCAAGTTTGGTCCAGGTCTGTCATTAGTGCGGGTCACAGTGGCCTGTGGAAGTGGGAGCCAATCAGAAAGCTGACACATACACACATACATAGCCACATACACTGACTTTTATTATATGTAGTAATTAGGGTACCTGGAAGTGCCTGGGATATTTGAAAAAAGGCATTGTTTGTTTTGGGGTGTCATGTAGTTAATTAGTAACATTCTTTATTAGTAAAAAGGCAGTCTTTGAATCAGTTTTATTAGTGCTCCCATTAGAAAATACATAACAATGTGGATGAACCTCAATTCCCAGAACTGTGGGTCAATCCTCCCTAGACCAGGCCTGTATACACAGCTTGCCATGTTGAGTCTGTGTGCCAAGTTTGGTCCAGATCTGATGTCGGCTGGGGTTAGTACTCTCTGTATAAGAGTGAACTACAACTCCCATATGCCAAGGGCAGTCACCCCCGAACCCTCTAGTTGGTCATGTTGAGTCTGTGTGCCAAGTTTGGTCCAGATCCAACGTTGGCTGGGTTCAGTGCTCTTTGGATGCAGGTGAACTACAACTCCTATAAATCAAAGTCAATTCCCCCTAAACCTGGTCATTGGGGCTCTACATGCCAAATGTGATCCAGGTCTATTATTGAAGGGAGTCTGCCTTGATGCAAGGTGAACTACAACCCCACCATGTTGAATCAATCCCCCAAACCCATCCAGTCTGTTCAGTTGCTGATCAATTCCTCTCTGCTGTGTGCCACAGGAAAGGGTAGGAAAGGGTTAAGGGAGAGGCAGTGGGTGGGGTGATGCAAATAGAAAGAGAAAGGAATCCTGGGATGCCTGCCTGTGGTGGAGGAAAAACCTAAATTCTAGGATCAAATTGTCCCTGAATGAAAGCATTTCTTGGATGGTGGGCTGTAGTGTGTGTGGACGACATTAGAAGGGTTTGGGCCACATATTCATGGCACCCACTATAACCTGCATTGTCCATGAAGGGAGTGCCTTGGAAGCTTCTCAGCACTTATAGCCTGTTTGTGGAGGCCGGAGGCTGTCTGTGTAAGTGGACAACTCCGCCACATACATACATACACATTTTTCACTTTTATTATGTGTATAGAAGATTTATATATATATACTAGCTGTACCCGGCCACGCTTTGCTGTGGCAAAGAACAGCAACATCCCTTCCTACCTTTTGGTCTTGTTCTCCCCCTGTCTTCCTTATCCTTCAGCTTGTTCCTTCTCTCTTTGCTCCTTGTATATGAACTATAAATTCTAGTAACTACAACTCTCAGATGTCAAGGTTTTCCCCCCCCCCAAACTCCACTGGTGTTCACATTTGGGCATAAACTCCACCAGTGTTCACAGGTGGGCATATGGAGTATTGATGCCAATGTTGGTTCCAATCTGTCATTGATTGCACAGTGCTCTCTGGATGTGGTTGAACTACAACTCCAGAAGTCAAGGACAATATACCCACCAAACCCTTCCTTTTTTTTCTATGGGTCTTGGGCGTTCTGTGTGCTAAGTTTGGTTAAAATCCATTGTTTGGGGAGGAGGTGTTCAGAGGAGTTGGGAGGGAAGGAGGGCCGAAGTTGGCCCAGGCGTGCTGTAGGTCTTCCTTCTCTTCCCTCTCCTTCTCCCCCTCATGTAGGCATGAAAGGGTTCCTTGGCAGTATGGGAGGAAAGGACAGGAAGGAGGGAAGGGAGGGAGAGGAAGAAGTGAATGCACAGTGCATCTGTGGTGCAGGGGATCCTGGGAATTGTAGTTTCCCAGATGTTTTTGCTTTTTGGAGTGTTTTATTTTTATTGTTTGTGTGGTTTATGAAGGCTAAACACACCTTGTGTTATTTCCGATGGGTCTGGGGAGTTCTGTGTGCTAATTTTGGTTGAAATCCATTGTTGGGGGAGTTCGGAGCACTTGGGAGTCCCAAACTCCTGGAGGGAAGGAGGGCCGAAGTTGGCCCAGGCGTGCTGTAGGTCTTCCTTCTCCTCCCTTTCGTTGGCAGCATGGGAGGGGAGGAAAGGACAGGAAAGAGGGGCAGAAGTGAACTGTGCTCACCCCTTTGTGCCTTCCTGCCTTCCCTCGTTGTGGTGCTCGGCGGCGGGGAGGTGGGGAGGAGGGAAGTGTGCCTGCCTGTCATTCCTCCTCTCCTCTCTCCCTCTCTTCTCCCTTTCTTCCTCATTCTTCAGCTCTTTCCCTCTGTCCTCCCTTCCTTTCCTTTTTTGTATCACTCCTCCCTCCCTGAGAGAGAGAGGGAGAGGGAAAGAGAGAGGGAGGCAGGTGAGGGCAGCATGGAGTCAGGGCGGTTTTGGCGGCCCCGGGGAGAGAGAGAGAGGTGAGTGGGAAGCAGGTCTGGACCTTCCTTTTTGCCTTTCCTTGCCTGAGGGGAGCCCATCCGAGGCCTTCTCTCGAGGGGAGCCTGCTTCTCTGGCATTCGGAGCAGGAGCTCAGGACCCGGGCTGCTCCGCCGCGTCCTTGGCCTTCTCCGCCACCTCCTAGGCGGTCAGCGGCTGGGAAGAGGCGAAGGAGGGCTCCGATTGCCGGTGGAGAGGCGGAACGGAGGAGGAGTGGCTACGAAGGAGAAAGGGAGGCACCTCCTCCCTCCTTCCTCCTGCGTTCCCTCCCCGCGGAGCCCTCCTCCGCCGCTATGAGGGCGGCGGAAGAGGCGAGGAGGCGGCGGCACGGCCCGGGTCCTGAGCTCCGATCACCGGTGGAGAGGCGGAACGGAGGAGGAAGGGCTAAGGAGGAGGCGGCTCCCTTCCTCCTTCGTAGCCCCTCCTCCTCCGTTCCGCCTTTCCCCCCGGCGATCGGAGCTCAGGATCCGGGCCGCGCCGCCGCCTCCTCGGCCTTCTCTGCCGCCTGAGGAGGCGGAAGGAGGAGGCGGATGAGGAGGGTTTGAAGAGGAGGAGGGAGCCGCCTTCTCCCCTGCCCGGCCCCTCCCTCCTCTCCGCCGGCTTTCCCCTGTCTGTGCTGGCAAAGGGCCCGCTTCTTCCTCCTCTTCGTTCTGTGCTGCTCCTGGGCGATCGCTCCGCTGCCATGCATGCATGAACGTTCTATGCGCAGCGCTGGCAGCAGAGAGGCGGGATGTGAGTTCCGTTGGGCAATTTTTGGGGTTTGTGTTTGGGGGTGTTGGGAGGTATGTAGGGCCGCTTTTTTGGGCCCTCTCGGTACCTTGGGGTATAGTTGTATGGGCTGCCGAGTTTAGTGGTTCTGCGTTGCATAGTTTCGTTGTCTATACCGGACATTGCACGACCGTAAGAAATATATATATATAGATATCTGGAATTGCATAATTATGCTAAAAATTGATAATTAAGGAACAATAGTAGTGTAGGAAGATGAATAGCAAGGATTTGCAGAAATATGATTGTCGGAACATGAATTGGAGAATCAATACAATTGCACTCATGAATAGAGGTTAAATATCAAAACTGCTGAACCCAGTTGTAATGATGTTGATTATTTGTGTGTAAATGTTGTGTGACATGTGTTAAAATGTATGTTGTTTTGAATGTTCTATGGTTTGTTTCTGTGGGTGAAACAGAAGGGAGGCATGGCAGAAGCTTAGAAGAGCTGTCGCCATGGCAACCAGGGCTAGAGGCTAGTAGAATGTTCAGGTTTGAATTCTACAGTTGGAAAAGAGCGGGAAGCCAACTGCCAAATGAGAGGGGAGGAGTTATGTTCTAGTTGAGAGTGTCCTAAGGACTGAAAGAGAACGGTCCAGTGTTAGTGTGTGTCTTAAGGTCTGCTAGTGAGCAGTCCAGTTAAAGGGTATAGAGACCCTAGTTAAAGTTGCAGGGGTTTATAGAGGTTTAGTGGAAACCCTATAATAGGTCCCCATTGTGTTATGTAACAGAAAAAGTTGTGCCTCTAAGGAAGTTTGAAACCAACCAAGATTGTACCCATTTGTGTCAAAATAAATTGTTTGCATCTTAAAGGAAAACACCTCTCCTGATTCTTTTATTGGTGGTGGCCCTCAAAGTCAGTGGTCAGCCGGATAAATGGTGGCAGCGTGGTCAAGTGGTCACTGAGAAGTTTTAAAACTCCAGTCAGTTAAATGGTGAAGGGGTGAGACAGTACCCTGCCAATAAACGTGAAGTTGCTGAGGTAACTTCAAGGTTTCCTTGGATTGGAGGTCAGCAGTGTGGACATAGAAAGATTGTCCAGTCTGAGGCCGGTCAAGAAGTGGAGTGGTCACATATTGGCGGCAGCGGTGGGATCTTTAAGAGAGGGTCCACCCGGTTGATTTGAACGTAGCTTCACCGCATATTGGCGGCAGAGCGGTGGGATCGTGTAAGAAAACTGATCCAGTGCGAAAGCAAGGCTACCAGAGGAATTTGTTTAATTTCTCAGTTTACTGACCAAAGTCGTGTGGTAGTAGGAACTTTAATAGTTTAGTTTAAAGTTCTGAGGTAAAAGTTCGGCAAAATGACCACCAGGAGACAAACGAGGGCTTTGGAGGAAGCAGGGCAGCCTGAGGTTCTGCAGGAAGGAGAAGACTCTGAAATTTCAGAATCAGAGTCAAGTAAAATGTCTGGAGAATACCGGTTTAGGCTTGAGGTGATGAAACTTGAGATGCAAAGGGAAGAGAAAGAAAAGGAGAGAGAGATGCGAAGAGAAAGAGAAGAAAAGGAGAGAGAGATGCAAAGAGAAAGAGAAGAGAAGGAAAGAGAAGAGAGAGAAAAGGAGAGAGAGTTGCAAAGAGAAATAGCCAGGTTGGAGTCTGAGAGAGGGAATGCCTCTCAGCGTGCCAGGCCAGTTCAAGAGGTGCAGGCAGAAGGTTCTATAGACCAACTCCTGAGGAGATTCCCGAAGTATGTAAAAGGGGATAGTGTGGAGAAATTTTTGGTTTCTTTTGAAAGATGTTGCTATGATTTTGAAATTGAAGAGGAGAGATGGATGACATATTTACGACCACAGATCTGCGGACAGTTGCTGGAGATTTATAGCGATATGGCAGAACAGGACCACAAGGTTTACCAGAAGTTTAAACAACAGGTC